>VDFB02251733.1:0-49350 GCA_007258455.2 Sequoia sempervirens
AAAAGTGGTTATTTTGGCATGGGAGATGTGTGTAATTTAAAATTAGTGGTTGGATTAGATATCTAAAATATTTATATGAAAAATATGTCTCTTGGTACAATACTTTCATGGCATATGTACTCTTATATTGATTCTAAATGGTGTAAAAAAATGCAATTTAAGTTTCTATATTTAGGTTACAAATATAGGATCTTCATTATTGTGAATCCTCCCATTAGTTCTAGAATATGTTGAATTACATAAGTGTATAGGGATTTCCTTATTACCACATTAACCTTGGGTGATCCATAATAGAGAAAAATATCTCTTCTAGGTTGATTCATAGAATGGTCATGGGATTTGACTTGCACAAATAATTTTCTTCTTCTTTCTTGAGGCAATAGAGTAAAATATTATTTTGAGATTTCTTAGAAATATAATATTCCTATATTCTAGGATTTTGTGTCCTTTCCCTACTTAGCTAAAACTAATCCTTAAGGAAATATTTTCCTCTAGGAAAATTTAATTTTTAAATAAAGATGAATTATTTTTTATAAGATAAAGGTTGTCTTGTAAAAAATCTAGGGCATTTGCATGGCTAGTATTGCATAGAAATATCCTTACTAGAAACAAATTAAAAAATATGAGTATAGATAACACATTTAAATATGACTTTTTTGGTTAATTTTATGTGGATATGGATCACACATTATTTACTTATATATTTGCACAAAAATATTAGTTTTGGATTACCAATTGTCTTAATTGGTATGAAGTCTTCCCTAATTCCTCATATAAGTTAGAATTATAAATTAACACAAGCCATAAGATCAAACAATGAAAAAAGACACCTTCCACATAAGAGAGATGCAAACAATAATATGCAATATTCCCAATAAGAAAAAGCTACAAAAATGAATCTCTAGAATCTCAAATGAGAATTTATAAAGAAAATACAATGAGGGTTGAGTGCTTATAAGAGAAAAACCCTAAATGAGAAAGGGATCAAATCATGACAAGTGTCAACATATCATGCAATAAGTCATAATGATCTAATAATAGCTCAACTAATAAAAGAATAAAATCAATTTCTTAAGTTTAGATTAAGTGCATGAGAATAAATTAGACTAATAATTGATTAAATATTAATTAATTATTAGCTAATGTATGATTACTCTAACACTCACCCTTAAGATGAACCTAGGGAGTAGCTACAAACCCTAAAAAGAGAATACATGATAGGTCTTGACAAACAAGGCTTGGTGAGGTACCGATGTATAAACAATCTAATCTCTCACAACTAGAGAAAAGGAGAAAAACCTAGTGGGAGAAAACTCCTCAAAAAGAGAGAAAGGAAAATAAAGAACTGAAGAGTCCTCCAAAATAGTGTGAAGGATAGAGAAGCCTCTAAAATAATGTGAAGGACTGAAAAGCCTCCAAAATAATGTCCCAAAAGAATAGGAACATGAATAACACTACTAAAGCATGAAGAAGTTGTAGATAACTTTCAAATGATGACTATTGAAATGAAGAACCTCCTTTAATCCAAAATAGTGTGAAGGATTGAGAAGCCTTCAAAATAATATGAAGGAAAAAAATCCTCCAAAAAATAGGAATGCAAGAGTGTATACGTGGTAAATGATCTATCTCATTGAATTTTTTTGGTAACCAGTCATTGCATCCACCTAGTACATAGGAACAAATACTAGATACATGTTACAAGGTGTACGCCCTTGGTCTCCTTGTGTTGTGCAATGCAACACTCGGGTTCGTGACATGGCTTCACCATCTCTTGTGGATTCATTAAATCTAGAAATTGTATCAAGAATTAATAGTTCGATCTTTTGGTGCAATGAAAACTGTCTCAATAATTGGTATCAAAGATTGAGTCATGGGTTTGAACCCCACTTGTACTGGGGGATTGTTGCAAGGTGTGCACCCTTGGTCTCCTTGTGTTGTGCAGTGCAATACTTGGGTTCATGAAATGTCTTAACCACCTCCTGTGGATTCATTAACATTGGCGATTATATAGGTTGATCTTTTGGTGCAATGACAACCGTTTGTGCAACAATACATAGGTCACTCCAATGTGAAACCAAGGAAGCACTAGCACCAACAGTTGACCTAGGAGAGCCAAGATAGATCCATTGAAATTGTGTGAAACCAAGAAGTGCATGAATGAGAACCAAGAACATTTGAATGTGTATAAAAGAGTACCAACAGATAAAAATGGTGTGAAAACTAAGGAACACATGCATGATGCAAGAATCACAGGGATTCTATGCTCTCATGGAAGGGATACTCAACAAAGGTGTGATAGAAAAAAAAAAGGCCTACAATACCCCACATGAAACTTTATATCATAGTGTGAGTACAAAAGGCACAATAGGATGTGCAAAATCCCCAAAAGTATACACCAGAATGACACTTTATCTTAGTGCATCTACAAAAGAGACTGTGCTTACAAAACATGTCTAAAATTCTAAAATAGAATAAAAATATATAAATACATATATACGATACTAAGCTAAAACGTCCAAGTAATTCACTAGAGTGTAAAAATAACAAAAAATGAATAAAATGTACCTAGAGACAAATCTACAAAATGTGCATGGATGGCTGCAAAAAGCTCTAAGAGACCTCTCCAACACTGCTAAAATTACAAAAAATAGAGAAACTGATCAAAATTTATGAGATCGGGAGTGAAAACAACACATCTAACTTCAATAGACTATATAATGCACCAACAACAAAATTTGAGAAAAATACTAGCACCAATAAAAAGTATGTGAAACCAACATTTCAACAATATCTTGTTTGCCCAAAATTGATATTGTATGCCCAAGTTATGGAAAAAAGAAGAAATAGCTCATTTACCTGGTCAAAGAGAGTCTTGGAGGGCCCCTTCCAACAATCTATACCATTGACATTAATAGAATATTCTACAAATATTCCTTGAGTGTCAAAAAATTAAATCCAGCCCATAGGAAAAAAATGTGTTGGAATATACCTTGTTGTAGTCAAATTATTCCTAAAAGATTCCTCGTTTCTCAAAAAATGTGCCACAACAAGAAAGTGGGGTTGTATTCAATGGGTTTTTTTTTGTAGGGACTGAAAAAACCCATTTGCATTAGGCATAGTTCATTGGTCACACAGTTGGGAACCCTAGTTGATTGTGGTGGTGCGTGCTAGCAGCACCACCTAAATGGGTGTCACCCTGGGTAGAGCTCCACTTTGATGGTGAAGTTCCTTAAATTAGGGTTGTGCACTATGGATAAAGCACTCAACACTTTTTAATATTTTTTTAATACTTTTTAAAAATTTGTATAGGTACAACTTTTTAGGGGGGCATATGGCCCTTCAACGAAAAAAAAAGCCTCATAAGCTCCTAATAATCAAATTGGATAAATTTATAGTCAAAATTCATCGAATTTTCCTCCTAAATGCAACCATAAGGTCCTTTTTAGCTTAAAATTCTCTAAAATTGCAGCTCTCCTTTGGATTTTAAAAAAACAACTGATTCAAACCCTTGTAGATCTTAACTCTAGAGTCCAAATCAAGCCAAACAAAAGGAAAATTTGAATTTTCTAATAGCTCTGAATCTAATGGAAGATTTGGTTTTGGTCTCAGATGCACCAAAAAAATTCCACCTCCAAAAATTGCAAAAAAAAGCAATGGATATTCTAGATCTGAAGCCCTATAACCCTAGGTGAAGAAAACCCTCATAAATCGAGAAGGGGTTCACTAAATCCACACTCTGATACCATGTTGGATTTATGAATTAACACAAGCCACATGATCAAACAATTGAAAAAGGCACCTTCCACGCAAGTGAGATGCAAACAATAATATGCAATACCCTCAACAATAAAAGCTACAATAATGAATCTCTAGAATCTCAAATGAGAATCACTAGAGAAAATACAATGAGGGTTGAGTGCTTATAAGAGAAAAACCTTAAATGATAAAGGATAAAGTCATGACAATGTGTGAACATCTCATGCAATGAGACATTATGATCTAATAATAGCTCAAATAATAAAAGAATAAAATCACTCCTAATTTTAGCTTAAGTGCATGAGAATAAATTAGACTAATAATTAATTCAATATTAATTAATTATTATCTAATGTATGATTACTCTAATAGTATAATCTCCTTACAAAATGACCTCTTCTCTATATAAATTTAACTTATGCATGTATTTGGAAGCTATCTACATCCCTCCTTGTTTGGAATTTGTGGAGGGGATGTAATATTAGGGTTTTCAAAGGCTCCTCTAAATATGTAGAGAATTTCATTTAGAAATTGGATGTAGTGATTTTATAAATAGTTATGTCCTATATATGTCATATTTCCCAATCTTTAAATATTTTCTCTTAGTAGGATAATGAATTATTAAAGAAATGGTCTTGTTTGAAACCTATTTCTATAAATGGATTTGATGTGCCTCATACATATGCTCTATTTTACTTTTGGAGAAGTGTGTACCCCTTTTCTTTTTGCTTTTTCTTATATTATATTTTGTTCCACTAGTTTAAAATTTCCCTCCTTATACTCAATTAGGAGAAGGTATTAAGTTTCATTTACTTAAGGATTATTATCAAGAGGTATTCATTTCAAATGAATTAGTAAAATTTTAAATGGTTTTTCTTTGCTTTTTCATATTTTGAATTTTGTATAGTTTTTATGTAGAATTAGATATTGAAAATGACACAAATTGAATATTCAAATATTTATTTTTCTCACATCATTTTCTCATAAATGAGTAAGCATGTCAAAATTCTTGTAAAGTGAAGTTTATGAGATCCCCATTTATTTCTGGACATGATTTGGTTCAACAATTTTTATGTGTGGCTATCCTAATATTTCTTACAAAATTTGTTGTGAATGGTCTAATTGTTTTTTATGAAAGTTACTTTTGCAGAGTTTTCATGTGGAAAACAATACTAGATTTGGCACAAAAAAATCAAAAGTTATGTCCACTTTCACTTCCTTTTCCTATAAATTGGCCAAATGTTATGAAGGTAATTCTTAAAGCTAAATTTATAGAATTTTGGATATTTTAGTGACTATTTTCATATCCACTTCTCCATTTTTTTTTGCAAAAGAGGTTTGTGTATTTATAGATATCCACTAAATTTCCCCTAGCACTAGTGGTTGCACATATTATAGTAATTGGTGCTATAAACCAAGTTTTTGGTGATCATTTGTACAATTTATATTCATAATCTCGTGATCTTAAGAAAAATTTGCAACCCTAGTGACTTATAAGCACCAAAAAAATTCATTTTATAACCATTACAACATAACCAAATGAATTACATTAGAAATTTTAACTAGTTATAGAGCATATCTTTGGAGTTAAGATCTTTGACAACATCTTGGGTTTTGTCTTCCTAGATTTATAATTTATACAAGCATTAAAAAACTAGCACGTGGAAGTTTCCCTAAACTTAGTCATTAGGTTGAGAATATTATATTATAGAGTGCTTCAAATCCCTCTACAAATTTGAATTTCACCATATATTCAACCTAGGGCTATGAAAATAATGAATATTATCCATTAAATTAAATCCTAGGGCATAATATTTGGATACCAGATGTAACCCTAGTTCATAATCCTAATGATGAATTAGAATTCAAAATTAGGGTAAAAAATTGAATCTAAAACCTTTAGGAAAAGTCAATGATCCCCTAGCATAAAATGTTAACAATGGCATAAGAAAGGTAACATAAAATATTAAGGAGTTGGCATGAAATGTTAAAAAATTCAAACCTATGTCAAATCCCCACAAGCAAGAATCATTTAGGAATGTATACTTTATTAACTAAATTATGTGATTCATTAAGGAAGTGAATGATATGAATTGTTACATCCAATATCTAATTATCCCTATCTTTTCTACATAAAAATTGAAACCTTAGTAAAAAATAGAAAAACCAAAACACTTGTAAAATTTCTAGATTCTATTAGATTGGAGGACATTTAACACGATATCCCAACCTTCAAAGCTTCAAGAAATCCATAAAAAACTAAAAAATAAACTAAAACAATAAGACCATGTCCTTCAAGAAATCCATAAAAAACTAAAAAATAAACTAAAACAATAAGACCATGTAGAGTTTGACTTGATAATCAAACATAATCTTCATGAAACATAAGAGTATAATTCCTTGTTGAGTTCCCACGTTCTTGTTTGAATTGAAGAAATGTAACTTTGTGGGATAATATTTGATTGTTGGACTTCCGAAGCCAAACCCAAAAGTTTGGATCCCTATTAATGCATATAGAAAAATCTCTTCTATTTATATTTCTGAAATGAAACATAGGAGGTGTAGTGTTTTCCTAGATATGAAGACTTCCAAAAGAAATCCTAATATCTAGATATCTAACATATCCCCACAAAAAAATAAAATAATAAATCTTTAATTAAGAAGAAAACAAGGATAATTTAGAGCCTAATGGATGTTTTTCTTCTTGTTTTGCAAGCATTCATGTCAAAGGTTAAACAAATGAAGCAAAATTCAAAATAATTCTCCCACCCTCTAAGATGCATTCAAAATGGGGCTATATATAGATATCAACTTGGGACATGTAGGCAAAGAGGAATTCTAGAGGAGAATGCAAGGAACCAAGACAACCAACAAGGAAATAGGGATGGTACAAAACACAATAACACAATCTAGTAGGTTCCCAAATTTCATCTAAATAGAGGTTAGAGGAGAGTAGTCCCTACAAAAGTTAGAGTGTTGGAAGACCTGAATCTTAAAGCAATTTTAGAGACATTTAACATTCCCTTCCATGAGGAGGTAGTGATCATAAAATTGACACATGCTTTGAATCACTATAACTATGTTGTTGATAAACGTGTCAAGTTAATTAACAATATATGGATGGAGGTACCTAGGCCAACAATTATAAATATACCCAAGAAGCTCCTAAGTAGTTATTTATAGGTTGAAATTGGAGACATGATGTTACAAAGAAAAATCATAGGATTTCCCATTTCCTTCACTTTCATGCCTTTGGATGTTTTCTTTCATTACCATAGTGATCTAAAATAAAGAGATGATCCACGAGTGATAATTGATTATTAACAATTTACATGAGAAATGAATAAAAGTTGAAGATAATATAATATCTTGTATGAAATGTTATTTGGTATATTCTCTAGCCAAGAAATTCATATATCTTAGGATAACCAATAAAGGAACAATTTGTATGGGGTTCCAAACCAATTGAAGGCTTTTAATTGTTATTCATAGTTGGAGTACAATAACTCCATAGTCCACTAAAATACAAAGAATGGTATATTTGATATGTATATCATAAGAATTTTGGAAGGAGATAGGAATGAAATATTATCCTTGATTTTTTCACAAGCTATTAGCCAATATGGTGACTGGTTCAATTAATGTCTTAAGTTTACTTATTTAAGAATAGAGGATTCTTTTGGAGATCCATATAGGCTACAAAAGAATCTTGTGGAAAAGATGTACTACAAGATTTAATGAGACTAATTTTTAAAACACACAGGAAATTGGAAGAGAATCATAGTTATAGAGTTTAATTTCCAATAGTTATAGGGGTATATACATATTCTTTCTTTTCATGTGCAAAAGAATTATATTCTAGGATACAAAGGTATAATTTAATTTTTTGTATTTCTAGGTAAAAACTTTATCACCATGGTAGGATGGAGAAATATGTAGGGGTATATTTAAAGTGTGTACCTCTACTTGAAGTTTTTTTGGGAAGATTGTAGTGATGACCATGAGGCTAGAAAGAAGAGTTATTGCAAGATCACTACATTTCAAATAAAATATTTTGGAATAAATGAAGTTCTAAAAAAGTTTTTTATGATGGATTAGTTTTACATGACGAATATGAGTATAATTTTTTTCAAATATTCATCCCACCCTTGAATTTTGCTAAGGAATAAGTGACTTCTCTAGAGGAGATAACATAAGGAATTCCCAATTTCAACAAGACTTGACTAAAGCTTAAATTTTGAATAATTAAAGGAAAAGGGAATAAATCCAACCAAACTAAGGAAGGGAAAAGAAGAAAATAAATAAGATAGACAAAGTTGAAGTACCTTCTATTAAACAAGAGGAAGATGCATTAGAGAAAACCCTAGAAACACTATAAAACCTAAAGCCCAAAACAAAACAAAAAAGAAGATACCTAATGTTTGAGAGCCAAAGACGGTGTATAAAAGGAAAAAATTTGGAGTTTATTGAGGAGGAAGAAGAAAAAGAGGAAGAGATAGCTCCATTCTATAGGAAGAAGAATAAATTTTAAGAGATAACTACTCCAAGTTAACAAGACATTTTTGGTAGTGTACAAACACTCTCTTCTCATCAATTATGGAAAGTTCACTTCCATACTAGAATTATCATATGATATTCCTATTTTCAATAAAGTTTTTATATCAATAAATTAGTCCAATGTGTTAGTTCCACCTATTCATTTTGCATCACCCATGTCAATTTTTTGAGTAATTTTTAAGTCTTGTAGATAAAACTATAAATACCGATCATTCTTTTGTAAAATTAAAATAAAGGTGATTCCATTGATTTGGTCACCCCACAAAACTTCCTAGTAAGTTCTACACCACTAAATTATCATCCATCCTTATCCAACATAGATAGAGTCATTTAAGAAATGGAAGAGTATAAGGCATTACAAGTTGAGGTAAACACAAAATTACAATATGAACAAATAAGTGTAAAGGAGAAAAAGAATCAAGTAGAAGAGGTTCAAAAATCAAAGATAAGTTTGATCCTTAGGCCACAAAAGAAAAAATATAGACTAAGTTCTAAGTATAATATGTATCAATCAATTAAATTCCCTCTCCACGTGAAGAACAACCACATGTTGATTTGTATTATAAGAAAAACACATGTATCCTAGGGTTAAAATAAGATGAATAAAATAATAGAGACCAAAGTCTAGTATTACAAGAAGAAAATATATTATATAGGATCCAAAATTTGTAACAAGATCTAGGTCATTGAATCCTCTAGATCAAGTCAAGGAAGATGCATAAGATAGTAAAATATTGGATGTTCAATTACAAGTGGGAACATAAGGATATGTACAAATACAAGTACATATAGCTCAACTACATAATGACTCAAAATAATAGAAACAAAAACAACATATGGTTGATTCTTCTTACCTAATTCCTATATAGCTAGAACTCAAAAATCAATGAAGACAACCAATGGTAAGAAGTACATCTCTAGATCTCCCTAGCCTACTCACAAAGATAGACACACCTAGAGATAGGAAGAACCCTAGAGTTTTATCTATCATTTCCAAATATTCCTTGGGATCTAGGAATGTTGATATAGATACTCTTGTATTATATAAGGATGATATAGATTTGAGACATGAATATTATCAAATAACTATAGTAAACTTGGGACAACCAACAAGGGAGTAGGAAATTAAAGAAGTCTAATAAGCTATGTCCATGGTGGTTTGAAGGATGAGGAAAGATGAAAAGACCATGAAAAAATTAAGGATAAAATTATTGAATTGAAATAATATATTAGGAAATTGGATAATTTTTTACAAACAATTGATGGATCTCTCCCCTTCAGTAATAATATCATAATAGGAGACATCATCCTTAGATAAAACATTGGATTTCCAAATAACTTGAGGATAGGATTAAAAAACTCAATGAAAAAGGAAATAAAATTATTAAACAACTTGCTATCTTTTCAAAGGAAGCTAGATGCATGAAAAAGCTTCCAACACAAATATATTAGAGGAGAGAATGTGAAAATTTCTAATGTTTCAAACCCTTAGCCATTTACAATAAATAATATGCACATAATTGGCAAAAATTAACAATAACATAGGTATAAGACAAACACATAACACCAAATGTACACATAGGAAAAAACTTACGAGAAAAAAACCCACACTCTAAGACACACAACTCAATCTATATTATTGAGAAACAAGGGTTACAATATAGTTTCATAGAAATTCTCTTTAGGATTCTAACACTACAACATGAATTTGAAGCAATTTTGGTAGCATAACAATGTCTCAACAACTCTTCAACCTGTCATACTTAAAATACACTAAGGAATCAAGTATTTATAGCCTTCAACACATAGAGAAGATGAAAAAAACTTACCATACGAAAATTCCACACCCAAGTGTGAACATGAACTCATTATGACATGTTGTAATAGCCAAAACCCATAATTTTAGGATTTTTTCTAAATCCAACACTCGTCTCCTCAAAATTAGCTTACACCCAATATATAAGACACCTAGACACATGCAACTACCACATGAAAACTTGGGTGCCTCCATAAATGTAGCTTGATTTTCATAGTGTGACATAGAAACAGTCATACAAGACTCTTACAATTGTCATATACCATCATAGAAAGTTGTCATTATCATAAATGTGACGTAGAAACTTATGAAAAATTCCACCATTTTAGCCCCAAAAAAGGACCTCTAAAGTGGGATGCCTACCTCCACTAAAATATCTTATAAATTGCACGTCACCTTCCATGTAGGATTTGCACATCATTGGTAGGTCCCATAAAGTGACAACTAATTTGATAGGAAATAAACATACAAAATAATTAATTAATCACCTAAATAATGAATTGAATGCTAAGAATCAAAGGTTGAGACATCTTAATCCTAACATTCTCCCACTTGTCGAAGACCTATCAAGAGTCATTTGTAATCAACAACTCAGGTCCATGAGGTCCATAGAAATGGAACACCATCTAAACTTCTCTATGCTTACTGGTTTTGTTAATGCATCTGCAACATTTGTTAGGGTTTCAACCTTCTCTAATTTAACCTTCCCATATTTCACCATATCACAAAAAAAATAAAATTGTAAATTGATATGCTTTGTTCTAGCAAGGAAAATATGATTCTTTGCCAAAAAAATGGCACTCTAACTATCACAATAGATAGTGATCTAACATGCATCAAGCCCAACATCTAAACACAACTGCTTAAGCCAAATGGATTCCTTACAAGCATGAGTAGATGTTATGTACTCTTGTTTTGTCATGGACAAAGTGACTACAAATTTTTGCTTACTAATCAAACTAATGGCACCAAAAAAAAAAACCTTCCCTAATGCATCTGCAACATTTGTTAGGGTTTCGACCTTCTCTAATTTAACCTTCCCATATTTCACCATATCACAAAAAAATAAAATTGTAAATTGATATGCTTTGTTCTAGCAAGGAAAATATGATTCTTTGCCAAAAAAAATGGCACTCTAACTATCACAATAGATAGTGATCTAACATGCATAAAGCCCAACATCTAAACACAACTGCTTAAGCCAAATGGATTCCTTACAAGCATGAGTAGATGTTATGTACTCTTGTTTTGTCATGGACAAAGTGACTACAAATTTCTGCTTACTAATCCAACTAATGGCACCAAAAAAAAAAAACTTCCCTAATGCATCTGCAACATTTGTTAGGGTTTCAACCTTCTCTAATTTAACCTTCCCATATTTCACCATATCACAAAAAAATAAAATTGTAAATTGATATGCTTTGTTCTAGCAAGGAAAATATGATTCTTTGCCAAAAAAAATGGCACTCTAACTATCACAATATATAGTGATCTAACATGCATCAAGCCCAACATCTAAACACAACTGCTTAAGCCAAATGGATTCCTTACAAGCATGAGTAGATGTTATGTACTCTTGTTTTGTCATGGAAAAAGTGACTACAAATTTCTGCTTACTAATCCAACTAATGGCACCACCAAACATCATGAATATATATCCTCTGGATTATTTTCTACCATTAATATCTTCTACCTAATTAGAATCCACAAACCCATGAATAAAAATTGAATGTTGAGGTCTAGTATGATAACCATGAAAACATAGGGCATACACGAAGGTACCTCACAAGTATCTGCAAACCCTCTTAATTGCATCCCAATATACCCATCTAAGATTATCCATAAACTAAATTGGGACTCTCATTGCTTGGAAAATGTTTAGCCTCATACAAACCATATCATACATCAAACTTCCTAGAGAACTAGCATAGGGTACACTGGTTATTTCCTCCATCTTGGAAGGAGACTTTGGATAATCCTCCATAGAAATTTTTGTTGATTGCATTATAAGAAAAACTAACTATCTGCAAGCTATCATAATGAATCTCTCCAACATATAATTCACATATTTACTTTGGGTTAACCAAAGATTTGGTTAGCTCTATCTCTTTTGATCTTCATTCCTATGATATATTGAGTTGCACCTAAATCTTTCATTTCAAACTATGATCATAATTGAGACTTCAGATTTGAGATCAAACTTTTATCTTTCCTAAAAAATAACATATCATCAATATACAATGCAATGATGGGAATATTATCATTAACAATTTTGTAGTAAACACAATGATTAGATTTAGATCTTATAAATATCAAACTCAACACAAAGGTGTCAAATTTATAGTACCACATCCTAGGGGATTTCTTATGACCTTACAAAGAATTTTTAAAATTGCATACTAGATGTTCTTTATCTTTAACCACATACTATTTAGGCTATGACATATATTTCTTCCTCCAATTCACCATGAAATAATTTTTTTTTTCACATCCATTTGTTCCACTTCTAAATCATATGTTGCAGCTAGTGATAGAAGGAACCAAATATATTTTAGTTTTACAATAAGAGAGAATATCTCACCATAATCTATTCCCTCCACCTGTGAGTAACCCTTCATGACCAACCTTGATTTATGCTTCTCAACACTACCATTATGACCACATTTCTTCTTGAACACCCATTTGTAACCAATAGGTTTACATCCTTCAAGAAAAGGTACTAGATCCCATGTGTTATTTTTCTTCAATGCAGCCATCTCCTCATCCATGGATTTCATCCAAGAATTGGCATCACTCATACCCATTGCCTCTTGCATAGTCCTTGGATTAGATCAACATTAAAAATCAAAGAAAAAATATAATTTGAATCTAAAAGCGAATAACCAAACATTTCAATTTATCACCAAATACAAGTGGTTGTCCTCAATGCTTGAGGTTGAGGTTCTTCTTCTTTTGATATTTTTGAGCTAATATAACAATCCTTATCATTAGGTCCATTCTAGTCTTTTGGTTCAAATTTCTCAGGTTCAAGAGGAAGTTGAACTAGATCTTCCTTTTTTTTTTTCTTCTATAGGTTGTACAAAAATTGAAGGAGGTTTCATCTCTCTAAAGATAACACTTCAACTATAAATAATATTTTTAGCTACTGAGTCCTAAAGCTTGTACTCTTTCACACCAATATTATAAGCGATAAAGATACATTTAACAACCTTGTTTTCCAACTTCCACATTTTCTCCTTTGTCACATGAGTATATGCTTCAAAACCAAATGCACAAAGATCTCTCAATGAGGGGTTCTTTCCTTATCACACCTCCATAGGCGTCTTTTCAACAAGAGCTGATATAGGAGATCTATTAACTAGATAGCATGTAGTGGTAACAACTTTAGCCCAAAAATTTGGTTCAAGGCCATCTCCACTTAGCATACTCCTAGCCCTCTCCATCATCATCATGTTTATCCTCTCCACAACTTTATTCTATTGAGTGGTATATGGATTTTTCTTATGCCTTTCAATCCCATATTCTTTATAGAAATTATCAAAATTTATAGAATAAAACTTGCCATTATTATCAATCTTGTAGTGTAGAAAAATATATCCATTACATTTTCTCACTTGTTTGGGCCCTCCTAATTAAAATGAACATAATAAGGCCTTAATTTAGTGTTGTAAAATGTATCTCTTTACATTTTCACACTTATTTGGGCCCTCTTAATTAAAATGGACTTAATTGTGCCTTAATTTAGTGTTGTAAAGTGTATTCCTTTACACTTTCACACTTATTTATGGCCCCCTTAATTAATTGAACTTAATTTGGCCTTAATAATCCCTATAATTCATTTACAACCCCATTAAATTACATTTTTTGAAGGGGAAACATGACATTAATTAATGCCAATACATAACACTTCACATTGAGCAATGTGTGCTCTAGGAATTAGGGCCTAGGACCCATTCACCCATGGGAAAATGGGTCCTCCCTAAGCCTTGAAACCCATTTTAAAATATTTTTTTGGCAGTATTTTTATGATCCTAAATTCAAATTTCAAAGGTCGGCTTGTAATGTTTGAATTTTGGGAAATTAAGGATAAATGTCTATAAATACAAGGTTATTTTATCAAATTAACATTATATTTCAAGAGAAAAATTGAGAGAACTTTCAAAAGAGAATTCAAGAGCATATTTTTTCATTATTTGTTGCAGCATTCAAGATCTCAAGCATCTTGTCAAAGCTATGTTCAATCATGCATGTTTTTGGAGCTAACATTGCGATGTAGATTTCAAGCATTCAAGTCAAAGATTCAAAGCAAGATTCAAGTATCAAGATCCACATCTATTGAATCCATTTCATGCAAGATCAACATCATGATTTCAATCCCTCAAAGGTTTAATCAAGGGTTTGGTGAGTTGCAACATTGCATATGTTCATTCATCATTCCTTCATGTTTCATTGTTTCAATTCAAGTTTTAATTATCAAAATGGGGTTTGACCAAGGAAAACCACCATTCACCTAAAAAAAACATTTTTTTCCTCTCTTTGTGTGTTGCATATTTATAGGTTGAAGAAAAGTTGAAGATCTCGAAAGTGCAAAATTGCAAAGTTGCATTTGTTGTCACCTTTTTTGTCATCTCATGGAAACTTAGATCTCAAATTTATTTTCGACTGTTAGACTATGAAACTCGAAGAATCTATAAGTGCAGACATAGGAGTAGAGGATCGAGAAATCAATCTTGGAAAGGTGAACAAGGACCCATTCACCAATGGGTGAATGAATCCCAGGATAGCTTCTGAAAATAGTGTTTTGTGATAGGTACACAACATTTTCTATTCCCAATTTTTCTTGAAGCTTTGTTGTTTTTGATAGCCCTATGTTTCATCTATCAAATCCAAGTTTTACATGTCATAAGTGAGTGCATTTGGAATTTTTAATCCTTCTCCCAAAACCCTTGTTCAATCATTTCTATAAAAAAGTTATATCAAGGCACTTTGCAATCAACAGGGACACTTTGCAACTATTTTTGAGATCAATTTTAAGTGTCCTCCACTCATCTAATTTGCGTGAAATGAATTGTGTCTATTAGATCTATGTTTAATCTACTCAGATCTGGTCTTACATTTCAGTTTTGAGTTGATTCACTATTTTTAGTGTGTCTCTCAAAAGTGTTGTTCATCCCATATGCACACATATAGGAAATTTGCAGATCTTTCATAAAATTCACTCACCTAAGGGTTGTGATGAGGGCTACACCGCTCAAAACCCATACAAATCACAAAAATAGATACCACCATAGAAGATGTGAGACAAAAAATAACTAACTTTCAATTATTTTCAAAAAATGAAATTACAGATTCAAAACTTACAATGCTACAACCTCATGGGCTTGATTCATTACAACAAAATCAACTCTAAAAACAAAATATATTATTCAGAGCCACAATCTGCACTAATGGAGCCACCTTCTACAACCCCCACTTAACCATTTTATTTTACCCAATAAGTTCCCTAGAATGTTCTAGAAAGTTCAACTTTCCCTTTTGTTTTGGCGTCAAAAGTCTCACCGTTTGATTTGTTGCCTAGGAAGAAATTTTAATGAAATTCACTTTTTAGAGGGGCAACTTCGTGAGGCCATAACTTTTGATCCGGGTGTTTGATTCACTATTATAATATATCGTTGGAAAGCTCTCAAAGAGATATACAACATAAAACCCATTGGAGATCGGTTCATCAACTTTTTGAGCTGTTTCACAGCCTCTAAGGTTTTCGTATTTGAATTTAAAACTGCGTTGGATAAATTTCTTGGGATGGAAACTTTAATATCTCCCAAACCTTGTAGGGTATTGAGACGATTCTTTCATGATGGGATTTTTTTCAATTCCAATCCTTGGGGTATATTTTTAGGTCCATACGAGCCCATTTAGGCTGACTTACTAAAAATATTAAGTGACCATTTTTTTTTTTTGACTTCTAATTGTCTTAGACCCCATAAGTGCCATCATGGGACTCAAAAAAACTAAAGAAAATAAGAAAAATTTAGTTTTTTGGATGATGCAAGATTGCCCCTACACCACTGGATGCTCCTGCATCAGAAACCTTGGGTAATCTGAAAAGTGACCCTATCACTTCTTAGGAGTTAGAGGGAAACCAAGATGGTTAACCTCAGTCTCAAACAACCATGATGAATCTTCAACAAGCCTTCCTCTCCATTTCACCAAGTACTCTATGTATTGTATGTTTCTTGTGCTTCTACCCACATGACTATCCAATATTTCTTCTATCTCCTCCTTTTCTGAAGTAGGTGTTGGAATATTCCACTGTGCTTCTATTATTTCTTCATCAATTCCCCCTTCATGGTATTTTGTTAAATCTAAAGTGTTAAACATAGGTGAAATATGAATTTCATCGAGAAACTCTACCTCATATGCATTTCTTGAATCATGCTTCTTCAGGATCTTGCATGGTCCAAACTTCTTCATATTTAACTAGTTGTATGTACCAACTAGAAACCTTTCCTTTCACAAATGAACCATGACTTCTTGTCCTACCTGGGACTCCTTACACCTCCTTTTTTGATCTTCCTTAGCCTTATATTGTGAGTTCATCTTATTGATATGTTTCTTCAACTCTTCGTACAAGTTCTTTAGGTTCTCAACAAAATCTTCAGCCTCAACACTACTCTTCTCTCCCTTATCCATCTTTCTCAATTTATAAGCAATTCTTGGACTAATCACATACACAATTTGGAATGGTTATTTACCAATACTCATATTGATAAAATTGTTGTAAGCAATTTTTTCCTATGGTATAATCAAATCCCATCCCTTGGGCTTATCTCCTACTAAGCATCTTAGTAGGTTACCCAAACTCCTATTCACCACCTCCATTTGTTCATCAGTCTATGGATGGTGTGCAGAAATGAACTTCAAATATGTCTTCAACTTCTTCCATAATGTCCTCTAGAAGTAACCAACAAATTTGGTATCTCTCTCACCACCTCTCTAAAAAACAATTTTGCAACATGAACATCATCACTGGTCTTATGACACAAAATGAAATGTTCCATCTTTGAATCATTCCCTCTTTGCATCCTTGGCAATCCAAGAAAAAAATCCATGCTAATGTCCTCCCATGGCCTCTCAGGAACATGTAATTTTTGATACAATCTTGTATTCTAACTTGTTCCTTTCACCATCTAACATACTCTACAACTTTGTACAAAATTCTTCACATCTTGTTGTAATTGTGGCCAGTAATAATTCTCACTAATAAGAGCAATGGTCATATCTCAACCAAAATTTCTAGAAAATCCTCCACTATGCTTTTCCTTGATTATATTCTCTCATAGAACTCCTAGGATGCACAATTGGCTTCCTCTAAACAACATCCCATCTTGGATTAAGAAATCCAACCATCTTTTCCTATCCAATGTAACAAATTCCAAACAAGCCTTCCAAGCTTCTGTAAAGTTTGGATCTTTAGGCTACAAACTCTTGAGTTCATTCAACCCAACAACCTCTATATTCATCTATATCAAAAAAAAATTCCTTCTACTCAAGGCATCTGCAACTTTGTTTGACCTTCCACTCCTATGCTTCAAAATAAAAGTATAACTCTGCAAAAACTCAACCCATTTTAAGTTCCTTTGATTTAACTTTCCTTGACTATTGAGATATTGCAAAGCCTATTGATCAGTATATAAAAAAAATTCTTTTGGAAACAAATAGTGTCTCCATTTCTTCAAAGCTTGAACCATAGCATAAAACTCTTGATGATAGACATAATATTTTTTCTTAGCATCATTCAAATTCTCACTAAAATAGGCAACAGGCTTACCTTATTGACTCAAAACAACTCCTATGGCACTGCCACTAGCATCACAATCTACCTAAAATACCTTATTCAAATATGGAAGTGCCAAAATAGGTTGCTCTGTGACTTTATTCTTTAACATATCAAAACTCTTTGTTGCTCCTATAGACCATTTAAAATCCTTTCTATCCCCTCTCATTGCTTCAGTTAGAGGTGCACAACTACTACTGAAATTCTTAATAAACTTTTTGTAAAAGCTTGCTAGACCATGAAATGATCTTACCTCTATAACACTCCTCAGGGTAGACCATTCAATGATAGCTCTCACCTTCTCTGGATCCATTTTAAGACCCTCTACTGAGACAACAAATCCCATATACCCCAACTCCCTCTTCGCAAAACTATAGTTCTTCAAATTAATCAACAACTTCTCCTCCCTTAGCTTCTCAAAAAATCTTTGGATATGCATCAAGTGCTCCTCCAATGTCTTACTAAAAATCAAAATATTATCCAAATAAATAATAACAATTTTTCCTAAAAATTATTTCAATACCTCATTCATAAGCCGCATAAATGTGCTTGGTGTATTGGTTAGCCCAAAAGGAATGACTAAATACTCACACAAGCCCTCCTTGGTTTTGAAGGTTTTCTTCCATTCATCTCCTTCTCTAATTCAGATATGGTGATATCCACTCTTCAAATATATCTTTGTGAAGTACTCAACTCCACTCAAACAATCCATAATTTTGTCCATTCTCGGTAAGGGAAATCTATACTTGATGGTGATCTTGTTGATGTTTCTATAATCTGTACACATTCGCCATTCCCCATCCTTCTTTGGTGCTAATACTATAGGTACTGCACATGGACTCATAATATCTCTAATCAATCCCTTCTGCAACAACTCTTGCTCTTTTTTGTTTAACTCTTCACTCTCTGTTGGAGTCATATGATGAGCTACCTTATTTGGAAAATTGGCTCCAGGAATCAGGTCCATCTGATGACTAATCTTTCTTATTGGAGGAAAACCTTCAAGTATGTTATTAGAAAAAATATATTGAAACTCATTCAACATATTTGAAACTTCTACAGGTACCTCATTAGTATCTTCTTTATCAACTCTAGCCTGGATTAATGCAAAACACATATGCTCATGCCTCATACCTTCTAGGAACTTTCTTCCATCAACCAAAAAAAATATTGCATTACTACATACCTTTTCTTCTACCTCTTTCAAGGGCTTCAACTTATGATGAACTTCATCCTTTGTCAAAGAATAGGTGTTGGAATGTCCATCATGTACTACTCAGTGATCAAATTTCCACAGTCTACCTAACAACATATGACAAACATCCATAGGCATAATATCACACAATACCTCATCATGGTAATTTCCAAACTTGAAATTTACTAGACATTGTTCATTTACCAAAGCTTTATGGTCCTTTTACAACCAAGCAATCTAGGTATGGATTCAGATGCCTTCTTCTCTCCAACCACAACTTACTAACTATAGTGTCAAAAAATGTCATCAATGACATTTTCACACTTGTTTGGGCCCTCCTTGTGAAAATTGAGCTTAATGATGCCTTGACTTAGTGTTGTAATGTGATTGACACACTCATATTAGGTCTTGGGACCCTTGTGAATTAAATAAACCTAATCCTACCTTATTTGGGGTGTTGCAAAATGTTGTAGCACACTTTAACACTTTTCTAGGGTCGTCATTAATAATTGGGCTTCTTTGTGCTTTAATTGGCCTTATTGTGCATCCACAAGCCTCGTTTAATGCATCTTTTGATCCTGACAAAAAATCAACACCTAATCATAATTTAGGTGTTTTCAGCTTGTGTGGCCTAGATTTAGTGATTTGGGACTCATTCACCACCTTGGGTGAATGAGTTCCACCTAGTTTTTTTGGGTCCCGAACCTAGTTTCACACCTTTCTAAGCATTTTTAAATTTGGTCCCATAAATTATGCCTAATGGGACTCATTCACCACCTTGAGTTAATGAGTCTTGTGTGGCCCAAAATCAAAATTAATTCAAATTCTTGGTGGTATTTTATCGTCCTAGATTTGATGTCGGCTTGTAGTGTTGTAATTTCGGGAATTCTTGTATAATTAAGTATAAATACAAGATTCTTTCACTTATTTTCACCTAAGCATTCAAGAGATCACCTAAGAATTTTGTGAGAGAATTCCTAATAGCAAGTTTGAGTTCACAAGAGCATTCAAGTGTCTACAAGAGCATTCAAGAGTCTTCAAGAGTAGATTATCAAGCATTCTAGAGCATTATTCAAGCATCAAGTATCATGTCAAAGTCTTCATTCATCATGTTTGTTTTTGAGCTAACAATTGTGATGTAGGGTTTTATGATTCAAGCAAGCATTTCATTCAAGATATATCACATTCAAGAAAGAGTCAAGTTCTACATCCATTGGAGCCATCTCATACATGTTTGCAACACTTCATTGCCAAGGTATGGTGAGTTGTAACATCAAATTTTGTTCAATCATCATTCTCCATTCTTATTTCATTTCATTTCAAGGTTTGACTACCAAAATTGGGTTTGA
Organism: Sequoia sempervirens; assembly: GCA_007258455.2. Lineage (NCBI taxonomy): Eukaryota > Viridiplantae > Streptophyta > Pinopsida > Cupressales > Cupressaceae > Sequoia > Sequoia sempervirens. The sequence goes on from VDFB02251733.1 coordinate 20,511, forward strand.
CCAAGGAAAACCCCTATCCACTAACAAAATGACATTTTCCCCTCTCTTTAATGTGTGATTTGCAGGTTTAGATTGAAGACATATTGAGGAGAAAGTTTGGAGAAAGTTGTCAAAGTACCCAAAGTTGTCAAAATTGTTATCAAGCATTAGAGAACATTGGAGAACACCTACAGGTTGATTTACAAAGATTTAGATCCGGAAAACTAAAGAAGAAGATTGAGCAGACTGAGAAGACTAGATTTAGACCTTGAAGTTTCAGAAAAAATTAACTAGATTGATTCACCACTTCTACTGAATGAGTCCCAGTTTAGGTCAAAATTCATATTTTTACAGATTCTGATACCGATTTTCCAAATTCATGTTTCTACATAGAAAGCCAAATTTGGGACTAATTCACCCAGCTTGGCGAATGAGTCCCGCACAACATTAAAGTTAGAAATTTAAGTATTTCATACCTCCTTCTAGTCATCTTCATATTTGCAGGTGTACACATTCCATCATGTAGCTTTCTGTTTTGTTTCATTTGTATTTTTAGGTCATTTAGTGAAGCGTTGCATTGAATTAGGGTTTAGCATTGCATCTTACATTGCATTTTTCTTTCCAAGCTCTATCTTGGTGGTGAACCATCATTAGTTTACATTCAGCCCCTAGGAAAACCCTATTGCAAGATCTCTTTCTCCTTTGCATTGAGATCTCTAGGGTTTGTTATTGAATGAGAGTGAAGATTTTTATTCTATCTCCCAAGCATAGAAAGAAAAAAAATTTCCACCTTTCGTTTTGGTGAACCTGCATTTGGAACATCATAATTCTGATTTGAAGTGCATTATCATTCTAGATCTTTCTTGTATTAACATTGCATTAGGGTTTGCATTAGTAAATTGACATTCTAGGGTTTATAATTTTGCATTAGTGAAAGTTCATATAGCTGGTATTTTTTCATCTCATTTCACTGAAAATTAAACAAAATCTACATTTTCACTTAGTTTACAGATCATGCAACATAAAATTCATAAAAATCAATTTAATTTTTTTGAAAAAAATTCCCATTGGGACTCATTCGCCACCTTGGGCAAATCAATCCTAGTGTAGATTCTGCATTGCATTTTCCAGCATTTAAAACATTGTTTTTGAGCTTCTATTTGTTGTTTATAGCTTTCAGTTTCAGTTTCTAGAATTTCTATTATAATAATTTCATTGTTCTTATCTTATATTTCATTTGCATTCATCTTGCATTTAATATCCCTTGTATGAGTATTTTGTGTCCTATTGTTAATACTGTAGTGAGACGAAGTTTAAGACTCATGTCATCCCGTGATAGCACAATCATAGTGGATCTTGGGTTGTCTAGCTCTTTCACTCCTAGTATTGAAACTAGTACACTAGGTATGGACCATACCCTTAACAACTCTTTGCCTTCAAGTAGTGTGATGCAAGCTGAAACAAGGATTGATAGTGTCTTGCAAGAAAACATAATTCAAATTCATGAGAACTTAGAAAACCTACAACACCAAGTGCAAAATGACAATATTTCAACTACTGACATCCCTACTATAGGTAACATTCATCGCATGCTTGAAAGTGAAGATGGACTTCACCTTGTAAAAAACATAGTTCAAACCTTTGGAAAACATCTCACCTCAACCACTAATTGTCCTTTACCTACAAGCAATGTTATAAGCCAAGGAGGAAATCAAATTCCTCCTCCCACAATAATAGCCTCAATTCCTACCTATACCAACCCTCAAGTCACAACAACAATGTAACCAACTAGCAATGTGATTCCTTCCTTGATTACTTCCGCTAGCATCCCTAGTACCTTTATGGCATCCCACATCATATCTCCTACCACTTTACCACCTATAAGCATTCCATTCACTTGTCCCTCGAACACATACACCCCTTCACCTTTTTCACCTCCATCTTATAATACAAGGAATAACCCTCTCATAAATCAACTTTTGCAAACCATTTCATCCTTTCAAAAGAAATTTTCCACCATCAACCAAAATAAAATTTCCCCACCTACATATTATGTCAAAAGAAACCCATTTTCCTTGGAGATATTGTGAACACCGATGCCACAAGGTGTAGAGCTGCCTAGATTCGAGAAATATGGAGGAAAGGGAGATCCTTCTAACCATGTTAATGCTTATACCACCTTATGTAGTGACTTTTTCCTTGATGGTAAACTATTGGCTAAACTTTTCCCTAGGTCCTTGAAGGATACTTCCTTGGAGTGGTTTTCTTATTTACCAAACAACTTAATTCGTTCATTCAATGAACTTTATGAGGCATTTTTCAACCATTTCCAAGTGCATATGACTCCTAAGATGACCTTGGATGATTTGATGAGATTCAAGAAAAAAGAAGAAGAAAAGATAAGTGACTTTATCTCACACTATCAATCGCTTTATTCCAAAATCGATGTCAAGGTTCCTGACCCTCACCTTCAAAAGATGTTCATAGAAAATTTGCAAAGTAATATACAAGATAAACTTACCATGATAAAATTCCCATACTTTATGCATCTGTGTACTGCCCTCCATGATTATCAAAATTTGGTTAGTAGTCGAGATACAAAATCCACTTCTAGCCATACTGAGAAGTCTGAGTCCGCAAACCAAAACAATTCTCAACCTTTTAGAAAATAGAACAAAGGTTTCCTTCAATTTAATCCCCCTCAACAAACAACTCAGAATGTCAATAATCAAGTAGTTGTTGTTAAGACCACGATACCCTTTGTGTCGTAGAAAAATGGCCCCTTGTCATTTTCATGGCCTTTTAGGTCTTCTTTCATGGTGTTGGAACTATGTTGCTTTGATTTTATGTTGTAACATGGCTTGAACATGCTTATTTAGGTACTAAAACTCAAAGAACACCATCTTGTGAAGGTGTTGTGAAGTGTTATAAGACATTTCTACATTCTTCTAGACTATTTAATGCAATTTACCTAAAAATAACCTTTTTACTCATCAACAAGTCCTATTTTGAAGTGTTGTAAAGTCTTGTAACAAGCTTGCACACTCTTCTAGGCATATTTTCACTATTTACACCCTTCTCATGCTTTATTTGGTCTCTTTATGCCCTCATAAGTTGTAATTAAGTGTATTTTTGAATGTTATCCTAAAAAATAACATTAAATACAACATTTTTCCCAAAACATGTTTTTAGGTCCTAGGTGGGACCCATTCGTCATGGGTGGTGAATGAGCCCCCCTTGGCCCCAAATTCAAAATATTTTAAATTTCCTTTTGGGATTTTATTCAAAATCACTTGATGTCAGCCTGTGATGAGGTATGAACGAATACTAAGGCACAAGAATTGTATAAATAAGTGATTTTCATCTTATTCTAACCCCAATTCATCAAGTTCATTTATCCACCTATTCACTCAAGCATTCAAGCATTTTACATCAACAATTCAAGCAATTTGAAGCAACCATTGACATTACTTCAGACTTGCATCATCAAGGGTTAGGTAAGTTGATAGCACTTGCATGTTATTAGTTTATCTTTCTCTTTCATTTCATTATCTTTTCAAGGGTTTAATTACCAAAAGTGGGGTTTGACCAAGGCAAACCCCTATTCACTAACCCTCAATCATTTTTTCCCTAGTGCATGTTGGTTTGCAGCCCTTTGTATGCAAATTTGATAGGTTATTAGGTGTTGAAGATTGATTTCCAAGTCAACTAGGTGCTTCAAGTCAACTTGAGTCAAATTCAAGCTTGGAAAGAGTTATTTGTTCATTTTCTGTAGAACTAACTTCAGCAACCCGACAAGCAGACATTTCCAGATTTGGTGTTGCAAAGTTGTCTCCTGATTTTTCAAAAATTTGGGAGAGGACTGATTCGCCACCTTTGGTGAATGAGCCCCACCTTAGGATTGAAAATATGAATTTTGTTAGATTCCAGATCTCGACAGACAGAAATCAGCTCCCAACACTTTTTCACCAGGAGGACTGATTCGCCACCCTAGGCGAATGAGTCCCACTATGAAAAATTAGTGATCTCAGCTAACATCAACAACATTCCAGAATCATCAAAATTTTCCCAGGTACACTCTAATTTGACCCATCTCTTTCTATTTTGTACATTTCATTCATTTTCTTCATTACTTGCATATCACACTATGTTTTCAAACAAGGCATAAATCTCACTTTTGCATTCATTTTCGGTCATTTAGATTAGTCAATAGTATTTAGTTAAGTTCATCTGCATTAAACAACATTGCAAACATTCTAATTTGAGTGAATCTTTAGAATTTTTGGCCCTATCTCTCTCCTTCTAGGTGAAAAACCCTAGAAGTGCAAGAGTAGTCCATAGGGTCCCAAAAATCGATGTTTCATTTTGGTAAACCCGACTTTTGAACACTTTGAGTTTTTGATTGCATTCACATATTGCATCTTAGTTTCCATTTGAATTAGCATTCAATTAGGACATTGATTTGTTATTGCATTCTAGGACTTTTCATTTTGCATTAGTGAAAACTTCATTTAGCTTTCATTTTTGCATTACATCTCATTGAAAAAAATCAAAATATGCATTCTACATCTGTAATTGCATTATGTAGAGCATTTCAATCATCTTTTAATTTTTGAAAAACACTAAAAAAAAAAAAAACCTTCATACTGGGACTCATTCGCCACCTAGGGCGAATCAGTCCCTTTGCACTTTTTAGACAACATTTCTCACATTTTTTCTGGCATTTGTTTGCATTTCTATTTCTTGTAGTTGGATCTCTGTTACAGTTAGAAAAATCTTTGTTATTTTCATTTTAGAGCTCTTATATTAGCTTGCATTTTCATTCACCCCTCCTTTATGGTACTTGTATGAGTGTTTGGTACCCCGTTGATAGTACTTTAGTGAGAAGTTCTAGACTGATGGCATCCTGTGATAGCACTTTCATTGTGGACCTTGCAATATCACAAGCTCCTACTCCTAGTATGGACAATGGTGCATTAGACCCTAACAATGCCACTTCCATGCCTTCACCTTTCCATCCAATGAATGTTGACAACCAAAAATATTCCCTCCCGCAATAAAAGGTCATTAATATTCATGAGGAATTTGCACATTTACAACAAGACTTGTCACTTGAAAAAATTTCCACCACTGCCATACCTTCCATTGAGAATCTTCATTGTTTGATTGAAAGTGATGATGGCTTGCAAGTGATGAAGAAAATTGTTGAGATTTACAATAAACATGCCTCTTCAAATACTCAATCCACAAACATTATTGTAAACCAAGGAGCACCTCAAGTTCCTCCCCCTTCAACCATAGCATCCATACCAACTTATACCAATCTGCAAATCCATACAACTATGCCTTAGGCTATTGCTTTCCCAATTTCCACTAGCATTCCTACTTCTTTTGTGGCATCGCAAGTCCCTTCTACCAATTTCATACCCCTTAGCATTCCTTTCACTTCCCCTAACATCACTTACACTCCATCACCATTTTCCCTTCCACCTCAACCCACATACCCTGATCCCCTTCTTACACAACTCCTTACCACTGTTTCATCTATGCAACATCAACTTGCCACCATTAGTCAAGGTCAAACTGCTCCAACCACATATCATGTTTGCAATAGCCCCTTATCCTTACAAATATTACGTACCCTAATGCCACAAGGGATAGAAATGCCTCAGTTTGAGAAATACGGAGGAAAAGGAGATCCTATCAACCATGTTAATGCTTATATAGCTTTGTGTAGTGACTTTGTCCTTGATGATAAACTTTTAGCAAAACATTTTCCAAGGACCTTGAAAGATACTGCATTAGAATGGTTTTCCAACTTTCCCAATCATTCCATCCATTCATTCAATGAATTGGTGGATTCTTTCATTAGTCACTTCCAAGTTCACATGACACCTAAAAAGACAATGGAAGACCTTATGAGATGTAGAAAAAACATAGATGAAAATTGATGGATTTCATCTCATGTTACCAATCCTTATATGATCAAATTGATGTCAAGATTCCAAATGCATACCTGCAAAAGATGTTTATTGAAAACTTGCACACCAATCTTCAGGATAAACTAACCATGATGAAATTCCCTTTATTCATGCATTTATGTACAACCTTATGTGACTACCAAAATTTGGTTTCAAGTCATGATTCCAAATCCACTCCTAGCCGAGTTGAAAAACTCGAACACACCAATCAAAACCAAAATAACACACAAAAATTCCGCAAACCTAATAGAGGCTTTTTACAGTTTAATTTGCCTCCTCAACCACAATCACCTCCAACCCAACAAGTTCAAAATTCAATGGCCACTGTTAAGGCAGTTGTGCCTTATCATTATGTGGATCTGAAGAGATAATTCACTCCTTTACTTGATACTCTCCATAATACAATGAACCATTTAATTCAAAAACGCATGCTCACTTTGCCGCTTGTTAGACCACTTGATCCAAACCAATCGTTACCACCCAATTTAAAGCTTAACACTTATTGTCACTTTCATCGCCAAAATGGAGTTAGGCCATTGCAACATTGTAAGCATCTAAAACATTTAGTTCAAGACCTCATTGAGTTAGGCCATTTTCCCATTGAGGGTGTTAATGATCAAGGCAATAAGTCTATTGCACCCTCTAACCAAAATTTACAAATTTTCACCAATCCTATGCCTAAACATACTACCTCGTTTATCAAGGCTAGTGAATCTTCAAAGCTTGATGTAATGACTGTTGATACAAATAGTGAACAACATGACACAACTCCTATTGTTACCCAAGCTAGTCCTATAGATAAATTTGTTTCTACGATAGACGTTATCCCTTGTAAGGGCCAAACCACTAAATCGCTTGATATTACTTTTTTTGCTAAAGACATACTACAAAATGTAATCATAGAGGAGTTTTTGGTATTACATGAACTATATCAAGATGATTATAATAAACCCACTGCATGGATTAAAACACATACTGGTTTTGCATGCCCTACGATTGGATCAATCGTGCTACCTCTACAAATAGGACCTAAGACTTTGGATGTGACATTTTCCATTGTTCCACAATCTGGCCAATTTCGATTGCGGCTAGGCCTCCCTTGGCTTTTCCCAATGAAAGTGGTCTCATCAGTTGTTCATAAGTGCTTGAAGTTTCCACATGACAATGAGATGGTCACCATACACCATAGTGGATTTAATCCTTTATCTTCCAAAGGTAACTTCTCATTAGAAGCCTTTTGGCCTTAACCCATGGAACCTATCACCCCTCGCAAGGACTTTTTTTCATAGCTTATGAAAATTTTAAAGCCAAAAAGATAGCTGAATTATCTCTTTGTAACACATCCCTATCCACGTCCACACATCCTATCATAGATGAAACCATGATTCAACCTAATTATGACATTGAGCAAACCATCAAACCTCCCAAACAACCACCCCTCAAAATTTCCCCACCATCGTTTAAACGACCAAAGGAACATGAAACAAACCCTGCTCAACCTCCTCGCCTTAAACAAGTGTATAAAGCCAAAGAGAAAGTGGTTGATCCATCCTCTTCGGTTTCTTCTGTTCTTCCCCCTTAGGAAGTAGAAGAACTTATGATGACTCAATCCACTCTTACACCTCCATGACTTCAAAACATAATTAAACAAAACCATGGTGTTAGGGAACATAGGCGTCATCATCATCATCTCCTTGATCATCAATCTCGCATAGAAGAAGATAAAGAAAATGAAGTTTTACCTTTGACAGAAGTAATAGATGACCACCCTTCTTCTCCTGACCTGCCACAAGATAGTCCAGTGCAACAATCGCAACAAATTGAACCAATCCAACAACCTTAGCTTTTGATACATCCATCTTTAGAAATCACCCTTCATCCTTCTATTGTCATTAATCTTGATGATGATGATGATGGTGATGATGACACAAAGATTGCAAAAATAGATGAAGAAGTGCATAATGATTTAAATTCTTTATTTTCATCCATAATGAGCTTAAATGATACATCATCTCCACCAAGTGAAGAACCTGGTATGAATCTTTGTTTGGCACTTGCAATTATTCCTTTGGACAGTCAACCGGTCCCACATTACATTGAACATGATTGGGAGGCAGATGACTTGTTAGATGGTTGACTTGCATTCGCCTAACTATCCTTTTTGCTTTTTCCTTTTCTTTTTATGTGTGTATAGTGTTTCCCCGTATTGTGTGTTTGATGTTCTCTCTTTGTACACTTCTTCTATTCGTACCTCTATTCTTCTATTCATCGTGCATTATCTTTTTCATTTTCATTTTGTTTTTCCTTTTGGGATGAGAAAGCATAAAGACACCCTATGTCTCTTCCATGTTGACCCAAAAGGTCCTTGTCTTTTTCTATTTTTGTTTTGTGTTCTCCTTTTGGGGATGACACAAAGCATGAGAACATATGTCTCTTCCATGTTAAAAGGTCCTTTTCTTTTTCTCTTTTTGTTTTGTGTTCTCCTTTTGGGGATGATGCAAAGCATAGAGATACCCTATGTCTCTTCCATGTTGACCCAAAAGGTCCTTGTATTTTTTTATTTTGTTTTGTGTTTTCATTTTGGGGATGATGCATGGCATCAAGACCGAAATGTCTCCTTCATGTTAACCCAAAAAAAAAATCATTTTCTTTCACCTTTTCATTTTATTTCTCTTTTCTTGTGTTTTCCTTTTGGGGATGATGCAAGGTGTCGAGACCACAATGACTCTTCCATGTTGACCCAAAATGGACTTTATTTTTCCTTTGTTTTCGCTCTCTTTGTTTCATTCTTCCAGTTCTATGTGCTTTGGGGAATGATGACAGTTCTGAGCTCTTTCATAAAAACATTGCAGCAAAGAACATATTGACCCCAAATCCATAGATCCCTTATGTGTTTGGTGTGCTTTCTTTTCTCCCTTATGTGTTTGGTGTGCTTTCTTTTCTAAAGGGAAACCTCCTTTTTTTTTCATATTTCTTGACATGACGCAGCCTAACTTTGAAACATATGACTTGGCAAAGGGATTTTCAGGTTGGCTCTCATGTCTTGTTTCCTTTCTACATTTTCTTTTCTTCTCTACTTTAAAGTAATTACTCAGAGAACGATGTGTAGCAATTCCTTTAAATTGGGGGGCATACATTACCATTAATTCATTTTCATTCTTGGTTCCTAGTGTAGCCTTGTTATTTATATGATGTGTTTGCCACTTTGTGGATGACATTGGGTGTGATGTCCTTCATAAGTGCGATCTATCTTAGCATATTACATTCCTCTTGGTGGCTTGATGCGACACACTACATCCCCTAAGTTGTGAATATACTATTATTTGATTGTACCTCTCTTGGAGACATTAGACACAAAGTTCCCTAAGTGACCAACCTTGCATAAAATAAAAAAGACTCCTTTGAACATATTTTCACATTTTACATTTTACGTTTTACATTTTTGCATTTTTACATTTTGCATTCCTTTTTTCCACCTTGCATAACGCAGCTTGCATGAATGTGATACCTTTGTCTTTTGGTTCATGAATATTAGTTTTTCTTTTTATTTGTGGCACCTTGTTAAAGTTATTAGGTGGTATAACTTTAATATGGTTAAGAGGGAAGCCCACCTAGCGGCATGAATTTTCCCCATAGAAACTTTTGTGTTTGTGAGTGCATACCAACTAGCGTATGTATCTTACCTTTTTGGGCTTTCTCACCATGCAGACAACTAGTTCTGTGGCCCTAGAGTGAGTATACCATTGGGATTTCTCACCCTACAGACAACTAGTTATGTGGCCCCAGAGTGAGTATATAGTTGGGCTTTCTCATTCCGGAGACAGCCTGAAGTTTCATGGCCCCAGAGTGATTACACATTCTCTTTTTCAAACAATCAACCTAGATCTCTTTCCACAACTAGTTGGATTGATGATCGAAGCTTCATCCAATTCTTTTCAACATTGTGTGTTCCTTTGTTCTTATGCTTATCTTTCCATGAGATCTTCATCCTAGGGGCTTGATCATCCCTCTTGATCGTTGTCATTCCATCTTGCTAACATAAGTGCATTTGAACCCTCCCCTCAATGTTCATGGCTACTTTAGTGTGAGTTTGAAACAGGTTCATCCTCTCACTAAAGTGGGGGATAAATGTGTCATAGAAAACTGGCCCCTTGTCATTTTCATGGCCTTTTAGGTCTTCTTTCATGGTGTTGGAACTATGTTGCTATAATTTTATGTTGTAACATGGCTTGAACATGCTTATTTAGGTACTAAAACTCAAAGAACGACGTCTTGTGAAGGTGTTGTGAAGTGTTGTAAGACATTTCTACATTCTTCTAGACTCTATTTAATGGAATTTACCTAGAAATCACCTTTTTACTCATCAAAATGTCCTATTTTGAAGTGTTATAAAGTCTTGTAACAAGCTTGCACACTCTTCTAGGCATATTTTCACTATTTACACCCTTCTCATGCTTTATTTGGTCTCTTTATGCCCTCATAAGTTGTAATTAAGTGCATTTTTGAATGTTATCCCGACAAATAACATTAAATACAACATTTTTCCCAAAACATGTTTTTAGGTCCTAGGTGGGACCCATTCGCCATGAGTGGCGAATGAGTCCCCCTTGGCCCCAAATTCAAAATATTTTAAATTTCCTTTTGGGATTTTATTCAAAATCACTTGATGTCAGCCTGTGATGAGGTATGAACGGATAATAAGGCACAAGAATTGTATAAATAAGTTATTTTCATCTCATTCTAACCCCAATTCATCAAGTTCATTTATCCACCTATTCACTCAAGCATTCAAGCATTTTACATCAACAATTCAAGCACTATTCAAACACTTTGAAGCAACCATTGACATTACTTCAGACTTGCATCATCAAGGGTTAGGTAAGTTGATAGCACTTGCATGTTATTAGTTTATCTTTCTCTTTCATTTCATTATCTTTTCAAGGGTTTAATTACCAAAAGTGGGGTTTGACCAAGGCAAACCCCTATTCACTAACCCTTAATCATTTTTGCCATATTGAATGTTGGTTTGCAGCTCTTTGTATGTAGATTCGATAGGTTATTAGGTATTTAAGATTGATTTCCAAGTCAACTAGGTGATTCAAGTCAACTTGAGTCAAATTCAAGCTTGGAGAGAGTTATTTGTCTGTTTTCTATAAAACTGACTTCGGCAACCCGACGAGCAGACATTTACAGATTTGGTGTTGCAAAGTTGTCTCCTGATTTTTCAAAAATTTGGGAGAGGAATTATTCACCACCTATGGCGAATGAGTCCCAACTTAGGACTGAAAATATGAATTTTGTTAGATTTTGGATCCTGATAGACAAAAATCAGCTCCCGACACTTTTTCACTAGGAGTAATTCACCACCCTGGGCGAATGAGTCCCACTATGAAAAATTAGTGATATCATCCAGCATCAACAACATTCCAAAATCATCAAACTTTTCCTAGGTGCACTCTGATTTGACCCATATCTTTCTGTTCTACACATTTCATTCATTTTCTTCATTGTTTTCATATCACACTGTGTTTTCAAACAAGGCATAAATCTCACTTTTGCATTCATTTTCAGTCATTCAGATTAGTAAATTGCATTTATTTAAGTTAATCTACATTAAAAAACATTGCATACATTCTGATTTGAGTGAATCATTAGCATTTTTTTCCCTATCTATCTCCTTTTAGGTGAAAAACCCTAAAAGTGCAAGAGTAGTCCATAGGGTCCCAAAAATCGATGTTTCACCCTTTAGCTATGGAGACCTGAAAAAGAAAATTCACTCCCTTACCAAATACCCTTCATAACACAATGTATGAACTCTTAGAACAACAAATTATTACCTTTCCTCCCACTAAAACCCCCAATCCTAATAAGCCTCTACCTTCAAACTTTAGATCAAACGCTTATTGCCATTATCACCAAAAAAATGGACATGATACAAAACATTGTAAGTGTCTTAAAAGTATTATGCAAGATTTCATTGATTCTGGTCATCTTTCTATTGGAGATGTTAATGATCAAGGAAATAAGTCCATCACCCCTCCTAACCAAAACCTGCAAATCTTTACCAACCCCATGCTAAAACATAATATTTCATTTGTCAAACCTAGTGAAACTACAAATACTGATGTAATGAATGTTGACATAGATGATGATAACATAGATACAATTCAACAAAGTCCTATGGATACTAATCAACAAGAAAAAAATCCTATCAATGGTTTTTTTGCATTGGTCGAAACTCAACATTGTAATGGCAGACCTAAAAAGCTTCTTGAGATTGCTTTCTCCTCACAAGATATACTTAAACATGCATGCGATGGTTCTCTTTACATAGCCGATTGTATCTATGATAAACCCACTAATTGGATATTAATAGATCTCGTCTGTGGAGAGAATGTGATCACTGAAGAGTTCTTACTTCTGCATGAACTCTATCAAGATATATATGATAAACTAAAAGCATGGATCAAGACGCATAATGGTTTCGCTTGCCCTATGATGGGATTGATAACCCTTTACAAATAGGACCAAAAACATTAGATATATTATTCTCCATCATCCCAAAGTTAGACCAATTTCATGTGAAGCTAGGCTATCCATGGCTTCACTCCATGAATGCAGTCCCTTTAGTCATACATAAATGCTTAAAGTTTCCCTTTGACAATGAAATCTTCACCGTCCACCATAGTGGCTTTAACCCCTTGTCCTCCTATGGAAAATTTTCATTAGATTTATTTTGGCCCAACCCTATAGAACCTATCAAACCATGAGAAGAATTCTTTTTCAAATCCTATAAAAAGTTCAAGGCAAAGAAAATAGCAGAAATATCCCTCTGAAACATGCCTCAACCTGCCATCAATTCTACCATCCTTGACAAAACCATGATTGAAACTAAATAAATTCCAAATGACCAAGACCAACCTAAGACACAAACTTCACCTCCTTCCTATAAAAGACAAGGAGACAATGAAAGCAACCCTGTCACGCCTCCTAGAATAAAACAAGTTTACAAAGTCAAAGAGAAAGTGGTTGAACAACCTCCCGTGGATCCTTCTATTCCTCCCCCTGGGGAATAAAAGAAACCTATAGTTGACCAACCTAATCCTACACAGACACAAATTGAAAATAGAACTAAAAGAAATAGAGGTGCTAGAGAGTGTAGGTGTAGACGTCGTGCCCTTTCTTGTAGGATTCATGAAGAAATAAAAAAAGAAAATAAAAATACAAACTTGAATGAAGCAATGCATGACAAGCCTCCCCCTTCGCCGAAACAAAAAGATCTTATAAGGAAACCACAAAAAGATTTGAACCCTTCCTTAGACATTATCATTCAACCTCATATTATGATTAACTTAGATGACAATGAGGAAGTTGCTAAAATTTACGAAGAGGTGCATAATGAATTGAATATATTGTTTTCCTCTTCTATGAGCTTAAACAACAATTCTCCTAAGAAGAGTGTTGAACTTGATGATGGCCTTAGTTCAACACTTGTTATTGTCCCTCTGGCAAGTTTTCCACCTTCTATATATGATGAACATGATTGGCATTCAGATGAATTGCTAATAGGTTGACTTGCATGTGCCTTACTAGTCTTTTTCATTAGTTATTTTTCTTGTTCTTTTCATTTGTGTGATTGCATGTGCGTAATGTGATCCCCCGCGGTGTTCTGTTTGATGTATCTCTCTCTTTATGGCATTCCTCTATTTATACCTTCATTCTTCTCTAGTTGTGCATCTTTTCACTTTTATCATTTTTCTTGTGTTTTCCTTCTGGGGATGATGCAAGGCATCGAGACATTCATGTCTCTTCCATGTTGACCCAAAAGCTTTTGATTTGCTTTTTTTATCTCTTTCATTTGTCTTGTGTTTTCCTTTTGGGGATGACGCAAGGCATTGAGATATTCATGTCTCTTCCATGTTGACGCAAAATCTTTTGATTCACTTTTCTTTATCTCTTTCATTTGTCTTGTGTTTTCCTTTTGGGATGATGTAAGTCATCAAGATATTCATGTCTCTTCCTTGTTGACCCAAAATGCCTTTTCTTTTTTTTTGCTCTCTTTGTGTCATTCTTCCAGTTCTATGTGTATTTGGGGAATGATGACAGTTCCGGCCTCTATGGTAACATTGTAGCAAGAACATACTAACCCCAAAGCCATAGATCCATCATGTGTTTGGATTCTTATTTTTTGGGGGAAACTCCTCTCTTTTCCTTCTCTTTTTGCATGATGTAGCTTTATTTGGAAACATATGACTTGTCATAGGGTTTTCCAAGTTGGCTCTCCTATCTTCTTTATTGTTAGTGGCTATCATTTGCTACTTTAAAATAATTGCTCACAGTATGGTGTTTAGCAATTTCTTTAAAGTGCAGGCATACATTAGCATTATTCTTTTGCATTTTTTTATTCTTTCATGGTTCATGGTGTAGTCCTATTATTTGATATGATGCATTTTTTTCTTTTTGGTTGACATTGGGTGTGATGTCCTTCAAAAGCATGATCTCTCTTAGCATATTACATTCCTCTTAGTGGCTTGATGCAACACATTGTATCCCCTAAGTTGTGAACCTTTTATTCTTTGATTGGTCCTCTCTTGGAGACATTAGGCACAATGTTCCCTAGGTTAAAGACCTCACATGAAGTAAGTAAGACTCCCTTGAACATTCCTTATTTTTTTATTTACATGGCCACCTTGCATTCCTATTGATCTATCTTGTTTTTTTATGAGCTCCAAGCATACAAAGTTTTTCTTGCCTCATGTAGCTTGAAAATCATTTTGTGTGGCGCCTTATTAAAGTTATTAGGAGGTATAGCTTTGGTATGGTTTGAAGGGGGAAGCCCGACTGAGGCATGAATTTCCATTAGCCACTCGCATGTGAGTGTGAGTGCATACCAGTTATGTGTGTATGTATCTCACCTCTTTCAGATCCTCACCCAATAGACAACTTGAAGTTTTGTTGCCTCAAAGTGAGCTTGCATTTTTGGACAAATAGCCTATATCTAATCCACATCGCGATGGACAAATAGTCAAAGCTTGATATGACTCTTTTATTTTATTTTATTTTACTTTTCTTTTCGTCTTCAACAGTGTATGCTTGTGCCTTTATGATGCTCTTTATATCATTTTCATGTGTTCTTTTGTGCCTATGTTGGTTTACCATGGGATCTTGATCCTGGGGGCTTGATCACCCCTCTTGATCATTGTCATCCTATCCTACTGGCATTGGTGCACTTGGACTCCTCTTGAAGTGAATTTGTCTACTTTAGTGTGAGTTTGAAGCAAGTTCATCCTCTCACTAAAGTGGGGGCTAAATGTAGTGTTGAAAAATGTCATTGGTGACATTTTCACACTTGTTTGGGCCCTCCTTGTGAAAATTAAGCTTAATGATGCATTGACTTAGTGTTGTAATGTGATTAACACACTCACATTAGGTATTGGGCCCCTTGTGAATAAAATAAACCTAATCCTACCTTATTTGGAGTGTTGTAACACACTTTCACACTTTTCTAGGGTTGTCAATAATAATTGGGCTTCTTTATGCTTTAATTGGCCTTATTTTCCATCCACAAGCCTCATTTAATGCATATTTTTGAGGAAGATCCCAACACAAATGAACACCCAATCATAATTCAGGTGTTTTTAGCTTGTGTGGCCCAAATTTAGTGATCTGGGACTCATTTTCTACGTTGGGCGAATGAGTCCAACCTAGTTTTTTTGGGTCTCGAACCTAGTTTCACACCTTTCTAAGAATTTTTAAATTTGGTCCCATAAATTATGCCTAATGGGACTCATTCACCACCTTGGGAAAATGAGTCATGTGTGGTCTAAAATCAAAATTAATTCAAATTCTTTGTGGGATGTTATCCTCCTAAATCTGATGTTAGCTTGTAGTGTTGTAATTTTGGGAATTCTTGCATAATAAGTATAAATACAAGATTCTTTCACTCATTTTCACCTAAGAATTCAAGAGATTGCCTACGACTTTTGTGAGAGCATTCCTAATAGCAAGTTTTAGTTCATAAGAGCATTCAAGTGTCTACAAGAGCATTCAAGATTCTTCAAGAGAAAATTATCAAGCATTCTAGAGAGTTATTCAAGCATCAAGTATCATGTCAAAGTCTTCAAGCATCATGTTTTTTTTTGAGCTAACAATTGTGATGTAGGGTTTTATGATTCAAGCTAGCAGTTGATTCAAGATCTATCACATTCAAGCAAGATTTAAGATCTACATCCATTGGATCCATCTCATACATGTTTGTAACACTTCATTGCTAGGGTGTGGTGAGTTGTAACATCATATTTTATTCATTCACCATTCTCCATTCTTATTTCGTTTCATTTCAAGGATTGATTACCAAAACGGGGTTTGAATAAGGAAAACCCCTATCAACTAACAAAACAACATTTTCCCCTCTTTAATGTGTGATTTGTAGGTTTATATTGAAGAAATATTGAGGAGAAAGTTTGGAGAAAGTTGTTATCAAGCATTGGAGAACATTAGAGAACACCTACAGGTTGATTTATAGAGATTCAAATCCAAAAACCTGAAGAAGAAGATTGAGCAGAATGAGAAGACCGGATTCAGACCTTGAAGTTTCATAAAACCCTAACTGGACTGATTCGCCACTTCTGGCAAATGAGTCCCAGTTTAGGTCAAAATTTATTTTTTTATAGATTTTGATACCCATTTTCCAGATTCCTATTTTTGCACAGAAACCTAGATCTTGGTCTGATTCTCCCAACTTGGTGAATGAGTCCCACACAACATAAAAGTCATAATTTCAAGTATTTCAGACCTCCTTCCAGTCATCTTTAGATTTCCAAGTGCACACATTCCATCTTGTAGCTTTCTATTTTGTTTCATTTGTATTTTTAGGTCATTTAGTGAAGCTTTGCATTGAATTAGGGTTTAGTATTGCATCTTACATTAAATTTGTCTTTCCAAGATCTAGCTTGGTGGTGAACCCCTCATTTATTTACATTCATCCCCTAGGACAACCCTATTGCAAGATCTCTTTCTCCTTTGCATTGTGATCTCTAGGGTTTGTTCTTGAATGAGAGAGTGGAGATTTTTATTCTATTTCCCAAGCATAGAAAAAAACAATTTTCCACCTTTCACTAATCATCTCTTTTGAAATAAGGTTATTAGTATTACCTCCATCAATAATAACATTGCAAAATTTACCTTCAGACTTACATCTGGTGTGAAACAAATTCTTCCTTTGAGTTGGTTCTTTATCCTCATTTAGCAAGGCTCTTCTAGTAACAAGAACCTCTGCTCTTTTTGCATCCTCAGAATGTGAAGACTCAACATCTTCATCTACATGTGCAACTCGTGCATTACCCTTAGGTCTTCTATTTTCCCTTCCTTGATGTTGAGGACACTCATAGGCTCTATGTCCTTCTCTGTACTAGAAAAATGTTCCACGAAATCCTTCTCTTCCTGGTCCTCGTTTAGATCTTCCTCTTCCTCTTTGGTCTCCATTATTTTGATCACGAGGACGGTAGGTGTTATCTCCTTTCTGGTTCTAGCTGCTATTGGACCCTTCACCCCTCTTTTGATCTTCATTTCAACCTCCATATGACCATCCAATAGTATTTCCACCATGATCCCCACCCCTTTGCTTGCTTTCAAATATTCTATTCAACTTTTCTTCTACCTTCAAAGAAAACTAATATGCATCTTCAATGGTAAACATTCTTACCAGACCCAACTCTTATTGAATACTCGGCTTCAACCCATTTATGTTATGAGAAAAAATTTCCTTGTTGGCCTCAGAATGGCCTATTCTAATTAGGACATGATAGAATTCTTCTGTATGCTCCTTTCCATATTTTCCTGCTTGTTTCAACCCTTGCATCTTCTTCAACAAATCTAGCTCATAGTCCACGGGAATGAACTTTCTTTTTAATTTGTCCACCATTTGGTCCCATTTGGTTATTTTATCTTTTCCTCTTTGATTTATTTCTAGTTGTACCTCTTTCCACCAAATATTCACATTACCCTTGAGCTTGGTCTTTACAAATTTGACCCTCTCAAGATCTTCCACCTCCTCATACTCAAAGTATTCCTCCATATCATTGATCCAATCAATCAACTCTTCTAGGTTAAGATTTAAAAAAAATGTAGAAATATCAATCTTGGAGATGGCCTTAAATAATTTGACTTGCTCTGGATCTACTGCAGCTTGTTCTTCTTTGAACTATTCCTCATTTTCAGCTTCATCTTCACTTTCATCTCCTCTTCTTGTCTCAAACTCTCGATGCAGCTCCTCTTGTAATGCTTGACTTGTCTCTACAGGGCTCTAAAACCCTCTTCCAGTACAATAACATTTCTTCCACCACCATAGTTTCTTCACGGGGGAATTCTGATCACTTTTTTCTCAAAAACCCACAACCACAAGTCCTAGTGCAAATTGCCTCACATTCGGTGATCCATTTACACACTCAGGAAAACCTATTCTGATACCACTTGATGAGGGATACATCGCTCGAAACCCACACAGATCACAAAAATAGATACCAACACAAAAGATGTGAGACAAAAAATAACTCACTTTCAATTATTTTCAAAAAAGGAAATTACAGATTCATAACTTACAATGCTATAGCTTCATGGGCTTGATTCATTACAACAAAATCAACTTTGAAAACAAAATATATTATTTAGAGCCACAATCTGCACTAATGGAGCCACCTTCTACAACCCCACTTAACCCTTTTATTTTATCCAATAACCGCCCTAGAATGTTCTAGAAAGTTCAAATTTCCCTTTTGTTTTGGCACCAAAAGTCTCGTTGTTTGATTTCTTTCCTAGGAATAAATTTTAATGAAATTCACTTTTTAGTGGGGCAACTTTGCAGGGCCATAACTTTTGCTCCAGGTGTCTGATTTTCTATTATAACATATCGTTGGAAAGCTCTCAAAGAGATCTACAATGTTGAACCCATTGGAGATTGGTTTGTCAACTTTTTGAGCTGTTTTAGAGTGTCTAAGGTTTTCATATTTGAATTTGAAGCTGCATTGGAGAAATTTCACAAGACAAAAACTTTAATATCTCCCAAACCATGTAGGGTATTGAGACAATTCTTTCATGATCGAAATTTTTTTTCAGTTCCATTCCTTGGGGTAAATTTTCAAGTCCATACAAGCCCATTTAGGCCAACTTACTAAAAATAGTAAGTGACTTTGTTTTGCTATTTTTTAGTTCTGACTATCTTACACCCCTTAAGCGTCATCATGGGACTCAAGAAAACTAAAGAAAATAAGAAAAAATCCATTTTTTGGGTGATGCAAGATTTTCCCTACATCACTAGATGCTCTTGCTTTAGACACCTAGGGTAATTTGAAAATTAACCTTGTCACTTCTCAGGAGTTAGAGGGAAACCAAGATAGTTAACCTTAGCCTTAGAAAACCATGATGAATCTTTAGCAGGCCTTCATCTCCATTTCACCAATTACTCTACATATTGCATATTTCTTGTGCTTCTACCCACATGACTATCCAAAATTTCTTCTATCTCTTCCTTTTATGAAGTAGGTGCTAGAATATTCCATTGTGCTTGCATTATTTCTTCATCAATTCCCCTTCATGATATTCTTTTAAATTTGAAATGTTAAATACAGGTGAAATATGAATTTCATCAAGCAACTCTACCTCAAATGCATTTCCTGAATCATGCTTCTTTAGGATCTTGCATGGCCCAAACTTCTTCTTCTTTAACTTGTTGTATGTACCAACTAGAAACCTCTCCTTTTGGAAATGAGCCATGACTTCATCTCCTACCTGGAACTCCTTATACCCCTCCCTTTTTGATCTTCCTTATCCTTATATTGTGAGTTCATCTTATTGATATTTTTTTTGCCACCACCACAGAAAATGAAATTACAAATTGAGAACTTACAATGCTACAGCCTCATGGGCTTGATTAATTACAACAAAATCAACTCTAAAAACAAAATATATTATTCAAAGCCACAATCTACACTAATGTAGCCACCTTCTACAACCCCCACTTAACCCTTTTATTTTACCCAATAACCACCCTAGAATGTTCAAGAAAGTTCAAATTTCCCTTTTGTTTTAGCACCAAAAGTCACATAAATGGATCCAAAGAAGATGAGAGCTATCATTGAATGGCCTACCCCGAGGAGTGTTACTTAGGTAAGGTCATTTCATGGTCTAGCAAGTGTTTCTAGAAAGTTTATTAATAATTTCACTAGTATTTTTGCATCTCTAACTGAAGCAATGAAAGGGGATAGAAAGTATTTTAAATGGACTGTAGGAGCAGTAAAAAGTTTTGATATGTTGAAGAAGAAAGTCATAGAGCAACTTGTTTTGGCACTTCTAGATTTCAATAAGGTCTTTCAGGTAGATTTTGATACTAGTGGCACTGTCATAGGAGTTGTTTTAAGTCACGAAGGTAAGCCTATTTCTTATTTTTGTGAGAAGTTGAACGATGCTAAGAATAAATATTCTATCTATGACTAGGAGTTTTATGCTATAGTTCAGGCTTTGAAGACATGGAGACACTATTTGTTGCCAAAAGATTTTTTTTATATACTGATCACTAGGATTTGCAGTATCTCAATAGTGAAGGAAAGTTAAATAAAAGGAACTTAAAATTGATTGTTTTTCGCCACCACCATAGAAAATGAAATTAGATATTCAAAACTTACAATGCTACAAACTCATGGGCTCGATTCATTACAACAAAATCAAATTTGTAAACAAAATATATTATTTAGAGCCACAATTTGCACTAGAATGAAGCTACCTTCTACAACCCCCACTTAACCCTTTTATTTTACCCAATAACCACCCTAGAATATTCTAGAAAGTTCAACTTTCCCTTTTGTTTTGGCATCAAAAGTCCCGTCGTTTAATTTCTTGCATAGGAAGAAATTTTAATGAAATTCACTTTCTAGTGGGGCAACTTCGTGGGGCCATAACTTTTCATTTGGGTGTTCAATTTTCTATTATAACATATTGTTGAAAATATTTCGAAGAGATCTACAATGTTGAACCCATCGGAGATTAGTTTGTCAAATTTTTTAGTTGTTTCAGAGCCTCTAAGGTTTTCATATTTGAATTTGAAGCTGCATTGGAGAAATTTCTCGGGATGAAAAATTTACTATCTCCCAAACCGTGTAGGGTATTGAGATGATTCTTTTGCAATTGGAAATGTTTTTCAGTTCCACTCCTTGGGGTAAATTTTTAGGTCCATACAAGCCTATTTAGGCCAACTTACTAAAAATAGTAAGTGACTATTTTTCGCTATTTTTGACTGTTGTCTTACACCCCTTAAGTGTTGTAATGGGACTCAAAACAACTAAAGAAAATAAGAAAAATACATTTTTTTAGTGATGCAATATTTCCCCTACACCACTGGATGCTCCTGCATCAGGTTGAAAGTGGATTTAAACTTGAGGGTTCTCATTTCCTAAATGAAATAGAAGAATAGGTAGGTTCATTCACCCCATTTTCCCCTTTCTATTTATAGTAAGTTTTGTGAAACATTCCAAATTTAGCATAAAACTCTATGGGTTTGAACCCCTACCCCATTTTTGGCGTTGTTTCATTTTGGTGAACTCGAGTATTTGAAAATTCTAATTTTTGATTTGGAGTGCATTCAAACCCTAGATCTAGGATTGGAATTAATTCATTACATTTAGGGTTTCTAAATTTGGCATAAAGTTGCATTGCATTTTAGGTGTAAACTTTCTTTTTGCATTCATTTTAAATCTAAAAATTCAACAAAAATTGCATCATGCTAGATTGATTTTGCATAGTATTTACATAATAGCATACTTTCAGTCACTTATATCAGAAAATTGGATCAAAATTGCATTTCAAAAAGTGTCATATAGTTCATCAATTGTCATTAGTTTTACTTGCATTTACACATTAAATTCTGGAAAATTCAAAAGTTACAATCTAATACCTAGAACAAAGAACACATTAAATAACTTAGAAATTGCATTTCTCATTTTTAAAAACCCTAAATAGAGACCCATTCACCCATGGGAAAATGAGTCCTTCAAGGCCTCTTAAAACCAACTTTTCTAAGTTTTTTTGTGGTTTTCTACACTTCTCGGATCTCTTAGTAACCCACTGTTTCAGTCTAGAAACTTTCAAGAATTTTTTATTTATGTATTAAGGTCTAATCATCCATTTGATTTAGGCATTTAACTTTAGAAAAAATGTTACATTTCAGATTTGTAGAGTAATTATTACATCATGTTTTCATTACAAATGTCCATTATTATCACACTTCATTTCCTATTTTTTGATTTTGTTGAATACTTTAAGAAATTATTGCTACAAGAATATGAATGTGAAGTCATTTCTCCTCTTTTCTTGTTCTTCATTGATCCCTCTCCCATGTGTGAAACTAATTTAGTGAAAGAGAATACAATCTTGGACAATCACGACAATCAAGTTTATTCTTCTCCCAATATCTCTCATATTTGTGAAGAAGATATTTTGGTGTTAGAAGATTCAATCAATGAGAGTAATGAGAATCCTATTTGTTTCTCTTCTCCTAGCCCTCCTACTTAGGAAAATATTGTTAAACAAGAGGATGCCATCATTAGTAAGCTAGACAATCCAAACATTGATAACTCCCTACTTGTGTTGAAGTCATTTTAGAAGAACCAACCTTTGAATTTCATGAACATCTAGTTTTTTGCTCTCCTAAAAACTCTCACTAGTATAGAAACAATAATAAACTACTAAAAACTGCTTATAAATGACTACAGTTGGTCATGTGACCACTAGTAGTTTATTGCCAGTCATATATAACATGACTAGATTGATGACTAAACCATTTTGTCATTTATTGGTTGTTTTGATTGATCGATTTGGTAGTATATTTAGTCATCAATTTAGTCATTCATTGTCATGATTTGGTCACTTTTTTCCATTGATATATTTAGTTGTTGATTTATTCATTGATTGTTGTAATTTGGTCACTTATTTAGTCATTTTTTATTCACTAATATATTTAACTGGTTACTTATTTAGTTGTTGATTTAGTCATTGATTGTTGTAATTTGGTAGTATATTTAGTCATTTTTATTCATTGATTTTACTAGTCATATATCTAGTCATGTTTATCACTGTTCACTGATTTCTGTCAATTGGTAGTATATTTAGTCAATTTAATTATTAATTGATGTCAATTAGTATTATATTTAGTCATTTTAATTGACTGATGTTTGAGGATTTAAGCATAAAACACATAAATACATGTCAATCATCAATTGCACACAATAAGACAACCATTGAGAAGGAAAAATTGGTGAAATTTATTAATAAAAGAAAGGTGTTCTAGTTACAACTTACAAATAGAGTATTACAATTGTTATTTTCAGTCACAAGACTAAAAATTTGAGTTACAATATTGCAGAGAAATGACTCCAAGAAAGAAACTTCTCCAAAATACTTCTGCAATGATGGAAATGCATGCTTGAATCCCTTCAATGTGAGCACATGCCCCTTTCATCTCTTAAAACTTCTACAATGTGGGAAATCTTCCTGGAGCAAGTTGTAACATGTAGAATCCAAGGAGAGTGTTGATTGTGTCCCATATATGAAGCTCTCTCCTTCAACGCAGTCAACAATAACCCAACTAGAATGTTTCCTCCTTTATATGCAACATGCCATCTTATATGAGCAATATGGTGCTACCTTTTCCGCTAGGAATGAAGTTGTGCCTCAATACAACCAACAAAATTAATATTTGTCTCAATTTAGAAAGAATAAAAGTGCATTGTATATTGCAAGTCTACAAAAGAGAGTCCAAACACAACATAAAGATAAATCAATTAAAAAACTGTAGCCTTGTCAACAAATGCCTTAAATAGAGTGTTCAACATAGGCTTGAAATATGCATATTGAACCCTTGATTTTAGAACCTTGTTCAAAGTTTAAGAAAGGTGATATTCTCATATTATAGAATGAAGTTGACATTATAGAATGAAGGCTATCAACACTAACCAGACTGGAATAACATTATCAGAAATTTCCTAGAAACCAAGCCCAAGAATGCCATCAGACTTAATTAGACAACCAAAATGTCAACCCTGGTTCATGTGTTGTCTAAGTAAAGACTTGTGCCATGGAAGAATCCATTTATACATAAATTCCAAATTAAGTTGATGATAAAAGATCTTTGATATCCAACTAGGAAGCCTTAGCATCCAAAAATTACTAACCTGATGTTTCACAACAAGTTTCTTAACTATGACATCATTTTTACTTAAGAAACTAGATATTGATCCACTACCATATTGAATCTCACAAGATTCTCCTTCACAGACAAAAATGATATATATTAATTTTTTACCAACTTCCTTAATATCCCCACGTAAGCAAACTAAACTAAGTGAGGTTGAGGGTTTGAACTAGAGTACCATCTTCTTGATATGTGTTTGACTTTGATGACTTGTATCTTGAATGAAAATGGAAAGCTAGCTGCATTGTAAAATCATTGTTAATCACTGTTACAAAAGTAACCACAAAATCCTCTTTAATTAAAATAATCCTTCTAGACATTTTAGTTAATTTCTAAGAGAGCTAATTTCACTATCCAAACATCCATCAATCTATTTACTATATATAATTTCCTAGAATTCAGAATTTGAATGTAATGAAACTAACCATAATTACCAAAGATTTGATACCAAAATGTAGTACAAAATGAATTGTTTGATAATTCCTCAAAGATATGTCATCTCATGGAATGAAATGACATGATTGCAGAATGTGCACAAAATGAATTTTGCAAGGAAGCTCTCAAAATCTTTGAATTAATGAAGCACTCTGGAACACTGACATTATAAGCATTGCTTGTGTTCTAGATGCATGCAGTCATGCAGGTTTAGTGGATGAGGGTTACACATGCTTCACGAGTCAGTAACCCTTATTGCATTACATATATAGTTGATCATTAGGTGTTCATGGTTGACCTTCGTGCCCATGCTGACTATTTTGAGGACACCCTAAACATTATTACTGAGATGCTAGTTAAACCTTTGGTTCTTGTGGATCATATATGAATATAGGCTGAGTATTCCAACAACATTGCTTTTTTAGTTGGATCCTAAAAAATGCTGCAACTTATGTTCTTCTCTAAAACCTCTGTGCAAAAGTGGGCAGGTGTGGTGAGGTTCAAATAATAAGGAGATTGATGAAAGATAGAGGAATTAAAAAGATGCATGCATGTAGTTGGATTGAAGGGAATAAATGGGTACATTGTTTTTGTGTAGGAGACAAATCACATCCACAAACATAGGAGATCTATGCAAAATTGGAGAAATTGACTTGGAAAATGAAGGCAAAAGGGTATTTCTAGATTCAATACTTTTACTCAATGTTGTGGAATAGAAGAAAAAATAATCATTTATCTGCCACCATAGTGAAAAGTTAGCAATTTTATTTGGTTTGTTAAACATGGCCCTTGGTACAACTATTAGAGTTGTTAAGAACCTTTGAGTATTTTTTGATTTTCACACTGCATCTAAATTCATCTCCAAGATTGTTGCAAGAGAAATTGTTCTAAGAGATGTGAACCATTTCCATCATTTTAAACAGGGACAATGTTCTTGTGGAGAATATTGGTGATGCTAAATGAAACAATCTAAAAATAGGCTTACACTATAATAATGTGCACTACATCAAATATATAGTAATAATGAAGGGACATCCATCAAAGCATAACAATAGGGATTTTTTTTGTCATATGTTGTAGTTACAAGTGCCTTGCTAGACATACATGAAAATGTGGAAGCAATATACACAAGGCAAGCAAACTGTTTCAAAAAAATGCCTCAAAGAAATGTGATATTTCTTTTTATAGTTTAACCATGACACCGCACCATTTTGACATGATCCTTGCGATGATGTAGGATGTTACCACTACACTGCACCATTATTGCTCGGCCTTCGCAATAATACGAGATGTTACCACTACACCGCACCATTATTGCTTGGCCTTCACAGTAATGTGGGATGTTACCGCTACACTGCACCATGCCTTCTTGGCTCTTGCAAGGATCCAGGATAAGTATTTTGAGTTACCGCTATACAACACATTTATTGCTCGACCTTTGTGGTGATGCAGGATGTTACTGCTACACTGCATTGTGCCTTCTTGGCTCTTGCAGTATGGCGGTATTATGAAACTTGTCATGACCATCTACTACCTTGACACAACAGTCTTATGAAACTTTTCAATATTTATGGGCACCTTTTAAATTACATTCAGATCTTAAGGAAACTAACCTATAGGGATGACAGTTCCAAGAAACATGGAAATGGTTCCACCAATAAATAGTTAACTAGAAACCATGAATTTTAAATGCATAATGGAGAATATACAGAGAGTTAAGTCAATGAAAAAACATCCTTAGAGAATTGTCATCAAAAGTATGAAAATCTAAGATTTCGTAGTAGAAAATCATATACCCTCAAAGACCTAACAGTCATAATAGACTTAGTGATAGCTTTTAGAGTCATAAGAATAAATTCATAAGAGAATATATGCAAGAGCATGAAAAGACACAGATGGAAGGGTAGTTGGTAGAGTTGAAGAATCAGACCTGTAGTGAGAAGGTGGGGAGAACATAGTAATTTACAATCAAGAGCATCATGGTAGTTTCTCAGGTGACTATATTTGGGAAAGGAGAGAACTTAGTGAAAACATTACCATCAAAATAGTAAGGATACTCAAAACCCTACCAAACCCTAGGTCCTTTTTCATCACCTTGTAGAGATCTCAAACATGCATGAAAATATTTCACAAAGACTAAAATCATCTCTATTTTTTATGATCACAAAAAGTAACAAAAAATTAGATTTACAAGTGATGAAAATAAGTACATGGAAAGTATATTATGTTGATTTAAAAAAAAAAAAAAAACTTAACCATCAACTATCCAATACAATCTAACAAAATACAAATATACAATGAAATATAATGATTAACAAAATGATAATTTTAACAGTTATCTTAAGGTAGGATTTTTTTTTTTGAGAAAGTGAAAAATAACACCTTTAGATTATTCTGAACAAATAACATTTTCATTTACATCATTTTCAAGCAATAGTTTTTTAGATCCGTCCAACTGTACAAAAATCAAATCAAATCTGCAACGATCTCAAAGATCTGAAGGTTTAAAAATCTGATATTTTTAGATCTATTCTTAGGTGTATCCTACAAACTTCATCATACAAGGATGGATCATCACCTCATTTAGACTTGGATGTGGAACTTCCTTTGCTGTTTCCATAGAATCCAAAATAGGCCTAACAAATGTTGGAAGAAATAACCCTATAAACATGCAAAAGGAAAAGCTAAATCAATAGTAATTTACTAATTTTCATTCAACTTCTCTGTAATCATTTTAAGTATTTGATTATGTTGTACTTTAAATATTTATAATATGAAGTTTAGCTATTCAAATATCTTAAATAATTTTAAGTTATAAAACTGATAAATAGGCTTTAGCAATTCAAAAAAAAAAATCCACTTCTAAAATTTTAAATGTCTTTACTATATCTATTTACCATTGTTAGAGAGTTGCAAACTGTGAATTTTCCTTTGTCCTATAGGATTGAGAAAGGAAGAACACTATCAAACAGTGATTGAATCATAACAAACAGTCCAAAAAAAATGAAATTTATTGTCAAATGGTGACAAAGATCTATCCTCTAAGTCATTTGCACATGGTGAATGAGAACACAGTGAGTAAGAAGTAAAAGAGCACTAGATCATATCACTGCAAAATGGTCATAAGTTATGTAATGGAATTCAATGTTCTTTTGATCACAAAAGAGATTTAGATAATAACCAACATGCTAATGTGCACAGAGAATGTTCATGGAATGAAAACTTCCTTACAAAGCAATTACCACAACAGAGTTTGAAATGAATTGAACCTGCTATTTTATGTTGATATGGATATGTTCTAGTATGTAGTTAAGTGTTGTAGCATAATAGATAGGCTAAATAGTTGTTCATAACCATTGTTTCAAATTCAAAATTGCTATACCTTATTCTAGGAGCAAATCACAAGGGGATTCTATACAAAGACACCATTGTTTCAAATTCAAAATTGTTGGCTCTTTCACAATTGTTTGCTTCATTTATTTGATCTAATATAGCTTGGTGTATAGAAAATTCTCTCAAAATCATAGTAAAATCCTTTATTCCAGGATGAATATTTATAATCTTTCCCATGATAACAATGAACAAAAGCATCAGTCATTAACCTGAACTTTGCAAGAGTTTCATCAAATTCTACTTTTCCACTCTCTTTTCCATTCTGAATTTTATTCTCAATTTCATCCATGAAGAACTTCCTCAGCCTGTAGATCCTACTGTTAGCCATAACTTTACTAGGTGTCGAGGATAGCTCCAAGTTTTTACCCAAGCAAAAATTGACAAAAACTTGAAGCTATCCTCGACACCTGGTAAATTTATGGCTAACAACATGATCTACAAGTTGAGGAAGTTCTTTGTGGATGAAATTGGGAATAAAATTTAGAATGGAAAAGAGAGTGGAAAAGTAGAATTTGATGAAACTCTTGCAAAGTTCAGGTTAATGACTAATGCTTTTGTTCATTGTTATGATGGGAAAGATTCTAAATATTCATCCCAGAATAAAGGATTTTACTGTGATTTTGAGAACATCTTCTATACAATAGGTTATCTTAGATCAAATAAATGAAGCAAATAATTGTGAAAGAGCCAACAATTATGAATTTGAAACAATGGTGTCTTATGTATAGAACCTCCCTATGATTTGTTCCTAGAATAAGGTATAACAATTTAGAATTTGAAACAATGGTATATGAACAACTATTTAACCTATTTG